>ONZH01015596.1:0-30077 GCA_900303285.1 Rhinella marina | reverse complement strand
TACCTAACATGTATACTTATTTTTATTTTTTAAGTTTTATACAATAATACCATTTTTGAAACAAAGAAAATCATGTTTTAGGGTCACCATAGTCAGAGAGCTGTAGTTTTTTTATTTTTTGGGCGATTGTCTCGGGTAGGGGCTCATTTTTTGCGGGATGAGATGACGGTTAGATTGGTACTATTTTTGGGGGCATACACTTTTTTGATCGCATGGTATTACATTTTTTGTGATGAAATGTGACCAAAAATTACTTTTTTTAGACAGTTTTTATTTTTTATTTTTTACGGTGTTGACCGGGCGGGCTGGATCATGTGATATTTTAATAAAGCAGGTTTTTACGGACGTGGTGATACCTAATATGTATATTTTTTATTTTTTTTCTATTTTTATGTGTTTCTTTATGGGGAATGGGCTTTTTTTTTTTTTTTTGAAACTTTATTATTATTATTATTATTTTTTTTTTTTTGTTAAAGAACATTTAATTAACTTTTTTTTTTACATTCCACTTATGTCCCAGTAAGGGACTTTAACATTTCAGGGTCTGATCCCTGATTGAATGCAGCACAATACATCTGTATTGTGCTGCATTCAACTGTCAGCGTCTCACACTGTGAGACGCTGACCGTTGCCTAGGAGACCCAGCGCTGTGGCTGGGTCTCCTGGGCTTCCGTAGATGGGAGTCCCGATGCCTCTGTGCAAGGCATCGGGGCTTTCATCTCAGCCATCGGGCCCCCCCCCACCGCCTCACGGGGACCCGATGGCTTTAAAAACTGCCGCAATTAACTTGTATGCCGCGGTCAGCGTGACCGCGGCATACAAGGGGTTAATCCGCCGGCATTGGTGTAATCACCGGTGCTGGCGGATACAGCAGAGGCCCGGCTGTTAGTATCAGCCGGGCCCCTGCTGTAGATTGCGGCAGCGGGCAGCCAGCGGCACGTTAACCCTAGGACGAGAATGCTCGTCCTAGGGCATTAAGTAACGCCATATTAGGACGAGCATTCTCGTCCTAGGTCGGCAACGTGTTAAATCCACCCATGTGAAGCGTCTTGCTAATCCACGACCCCGACTCTGTCAGGTCACGCCCCCTCCCACTCCGCAGCCAACGGGAATTGAAAAAATGAATGTAAAAATAAACTTCTGTTTGCTGCAGGGGTGGGAGGGTGAATTTCTCTCTGCAACGACACACAAAAATTTTAGATGAAATAGACTGATTATAGACTACAACCGTTCGAAGCCTTTTGCTAAGCCACGCCCCGACTCTGTAAGGCCACGCCCCCTCCCACTCCGCAGCCAACAGGGATTGAAAAAATAAAGGTAAAAATCAACTTCTGTCAGCTGCAGGGATGGGTGGGAGGTTGACTTTCTTTCTGCAACGACACACAGAAACATTAAATGAAATAGATTAAATACACCCATGTGAAGCGTCTTGCTAATCCACGCCCCCGACTCTGTCAGGTTACACCCCCTCCCACTCCGCAGCCAATGGGGATTGAAAAAATAAAGGTAAAAATAAACTTCTGTTTGCTGCAGGGGTGGGAGGGTGAATTTCTCTCTGCAACGACACACAAAAATTTTAGATAAAATAGACTAATTATAGACTACAACTGTTTGAATCGTCTTGCTAAGTCACGCCCCCAACTCTGTCAGACCACGCCCCCTCCCACTCTGCAGCCATTCTGCAACGACACACAGAAACATTAAATGAAATAGATTAAATCACCTATGCGAAGCGCTTTGTTAAGCCACGCCCCCAACTGTGTCAGGTCACGCCCCCTCCTACTCCGCAGCCAACAGGGATTGAAAAAATGAAGGGAAAAATAAACTTCTGTCAGCTGCAGGGGTGGGAGGGTGAATTTTTCTCTGCAATGACACACAACATTTTAGATGAAATTGACTAATTTCAGACTACAACCGTTCGAAGCATCTTGATAATCCACACCCCCAACTCTGCCAGGCCATGCCCCCTCCCACTCCGTAGGCAACGGGGATTGAAAAAAATCAGCTGCAGGGGTGGGAGGGTGAATTTCTCTCTGCAATGACACACAAAAATCGTAGATGAAATTGACTAATTTTAGACTACGACCATTCAGTACTAATAAAAGATGTTTTTTTCCACTGCTAACCATTGCAGGTCCCCATAAATTACCATGTCATCGACCTGTAATTCATGCCACTCTGACCCCCGCCCCAGATCTCGCGAAACCACTCTCCGACTCTGTCAGGCCACGCCCCCTCCCACTCCGCAGCCAACGGGGATTGAAAAAATGAAGGTAAAAATCAACTTCTGTCAGCTGCAGGGGCGGGAGGGAGGTTGGATTTCTTTCTGCAGCAACATACAGAAACATTAAATGAAATAGATTAAATATACCCGTGCAAAGCAATGTTTTCTTCCACTGTTACCCATGGCGTGTCCTCATAAATTACCATGGCATCGACCTGTAATTCTGGCCACCATCAAAAGAAGGACTTAAAACCCTGCCCTAGGTCTTTCAATGTCACGCTCCCGACTCAGTCAGGCCATGACCCCTCCCACTCCGCAGCCAATGGAGATTGAACAATTGAAGGTAAAAATCAACATCTGTCAGCTGCAGGGATGGGAGGGAGGATGACTTTCTCTCTGCAACGACACACAGAAACATTAAATGAAATAGATGAAATATTCCCAGGCGAAGCCTGGTCTTTCTGCTAGTAATAATATAAAAATGAGTTTCTGTCTGTCTGTTCTCTATGCGCGACCAAACTACTGGACTGATTTTCACCAAATTCGGCACACAGGTACATCAGGTGTCCGGGAAGGTTTTAGACCAGGTCTCATCTCTCTAGGACATACCGTTCCTGAGATATTCCCAAAATATGATCTCCATTAGCCAACATTACAACTGGGAACTTTGGTTTTAAACTCCAACTGCCATTCTCTGCAAAGGCACACACAGGGATGGCAGGTTTCCATAACAACCAGGTAATTATCAGCAGCTGAGGATCTCATCCATTTCTATTCACTGACACTGTTAAAGGTATTCCGGTTACCATAAATATAACTTATGTTTTTTTCTATTACTACAGTTCAGTAGTCATAAAAGATGTTTTCCTCCACTGCTGTCTATTGCGTGGGCTCATAAATAAGCATGGTATTGACCTTTAATTCAGGCCACCCTAAAAGAAGTACTTAAAACCCCCGCCCCAGGTCTCACTAAGCCACACCCCCGACTCCATCAGGCCACACCCCCATTCACTCCGCAGCCAACAGAGATTGAAAAAATAAAGGTAAAAATCAACTTCTGTCAGCTGCAGGGATGGGTGGGAGGTTGACTTTCTTTCTGCAACGACACACAGAAACATTAAATGAAATAGATTAAATACACCCATGTGAAGCGTCTTGCTAATCCACGCCCCCGACTTTGTCAGGTTACGCCCCCTCCCACTCCGCAGCCAACGGGGATTGAAAAAATAAAGGTAAAAATAAACTTCTGTTTGCTGCAGGGGTGGGAGGATGAATTTCTCTCTGCAACGACACACAAAAATTTTAGATAAAATAGACTAATTATAGACTACAACTGTTCGAATCGTCTTGCTAAGTCACTCCCCCAACTCTGTCAGACCACGCCCCCTCCCACTCTGCAGCCATTCTGCAACGACACACAGAAACATTAAATGAAATAGATTAAATCACCTATGCGAAGCGATTTGCTA
The DNA here is from genome assembly GCA_900303285.1 of Rhinella marina. NCBI lineage: Eukaryota > Metazoa > Chordata > Amphibia > Anura > Bufonidae > Rhinella > Rhinella marina. Next base: position 26,384 of record ONZH01015596.1, on the reverse strand, counting down.
AGCCACACCCCCAACTCTGTCCGGTCATGCCCCCTCCCACTCCGCAGTCAACAGGGATTGAAAGAATGAAGGGAAAAATAAACTTCTGTCAGCTGCAGGGGTTGGAGGGTGAATTTCTCTCTGCAACGACACACAAAAATCGTAGATGAAATTGACTAATTTTAGACTACGACCATTCAGTACCAATAAAAGATGTTTTTTCCACTGCTACCCATTGCGGGTCCCCATAAATTACCTGACCCCCGTCCCAGATCTCGCGAAACCACGCTCCGACTCTGTCAGGCCACGCCCCCTCCCACTCCGCAGCCAACGGGGATTGAAAAAATGAAGGTAAAAATCAACTTCTGTCAGCTGCAGGGGTGGGAGGGAAGTTGGATTTCTTTCTGCAACAACATACAGAAACATTAAATGAAACAGATTAAATATACCCGTGCAAAGCAATGTTTTCTTCCACTGTTACCCATGGCGTGTCCTCATAAATTACCATGGCATCGACCTGTAATTCTGGCCACCATCAAAAGAAGGACTTAAAACCCCGCCCCAGGTCTTGCAACGTCACGCCCCCGACTCAGTCAGGCCATGACCCCTCCCACTCCGCAGCCAATGGAGATTGAACAATTGAAGGTAAAAATCAACATCTGTCAGCTGCAGGGATGGGAGGGAGAATGACTTTCTCTCTGCAACGACACACAGAAACATTAAATGAAATAGATAAAATATACCCGCGCAAAGCTATGTTTTCTTTCACTGCTACCCATTGTGATTCCTCAAATTACCATGGCATTAACCTATAATTCAGGCCACCCTGAAATGAAGGACTTAACCCCCCCCCGTGTCCCATTAAACCACACCCCCTCCCACTCCGCAGCCAATAGGGATTGAAAAAATGATGGTAAAAATCACCTCCTGTCAGCTGCATTGACTTTCTCTCTGCAACGACACACAGAAACATTAAATGAAATAGATGAAATATACCCAGGCGAAGCCGGGTCTTTCTGCTAGTAACTATATAAAAACGTCAATCCGCAACCCTAAGTATGACAAAAAAAAAAAACAGATGAAAAACAGAATAAAAAGAAGACCCTCCAGGACCAACCCCAGCCAGAAAGAAGGAATACGAAGAGAGGAGAGGGATATAGAATATATCAGAGGAGCCAAAATGAAATGGTAAGTATAAATTCAGGACAGAGCAAAACAACCCCCCCCCCCCTATATTATCTGGAGTTATAGGAAGGATGTAAAGCTATTATATTCATTCAAGCCTAATGGGGACAGCGTACCTAGTTTATAGATCCAACATGTTTCTTTTTGGGCAAGGCGACGTTTCCAGTCACCCTGTACTGGACACTACTGTATCCACTTTCACAAAATTGCGCGAGAAATACAAGTTTCTGTGCCCGTATTTGAAATGTATGTTCATCCAAACAAATCCGTTTAAGGCGAAGAAATTGCCCAACTGGGATAATATCTATCAGATGACTTGGATGTGCAGAGGTGGCGTGCAATACTGTGTTTGTAGCAGTAGGCTTGCGATAGAGATCGGTTTGAATAAAACCGTTTGAATCCACACTTAATTTAAGGTCTAAGAAATCTACCTTCTCATTGCCCCACTTGTATGTCAATCTGATGTTATACTCATTACAGTTAAGGGCGGCCATGAAGATGTCCAACTCCTGTGGGGTCCCCTGCCAAAAAAATAAAATGTCATCAATAAATCTTGTCCAAAATTGGACTCTGTCGATAAGATCTACTGGATTAGACATAACGATTTCTCGTTCCCGTTGCCCCAAAAATAAATTAGCGTAGGACGGCGCAAAGGCCGTCCCATGCATTAGTATTGGTGGAGGATTTTATAATTATGGAGGGGGCACAGAGGACTTTATAACTATGGAGGGAGAACAGAGGACTTTATAATTATGGAGGGAGCACAGAGGACTTTATTACTATGGAGGGGCACAGAGGACTTTATTACTATGGAGGGGCACAGAGGTCTTTATAACTATGGAGGGGCACAGAGGACTTTATAACTATGGAGGGGACACAGAGGACTTTATTACTCTGGAGGGCGCACAGAGGTCTTTATTACTATGGAGGGGGGCAGAGGGCATTACTACTATGGAGAGGGCACAGAGGGCATTACTAATGTGAGGGGGCGAAATAGGCATTTTTAATCTGGAGGGGGCACAGAGGGCATTAGTACTATGAAGGGGGCACAGAGGGCATTACTACTATGGAGGAGGCACAGGGGGCTTTATAACTATGGAGGGGGCACAAAGGACTTTATAACTATGGAGTTAGCACAGAGGACTTTATAACTATGGAGGAGCACAGAGGACTTAACTATGGAGGGGGCACACAGAGGACTTTATAACTATGGAGGGGGCAGAGAGGACTTTATATCTATGGAGGGGACGCAGAGGGCTTTAATACTATGAAGGGGGCACAGAGGACTTTATAACTATGGAGGGGGCACAGAGGGCTTTATAACTATGGAGGGGGCACAGAGGACTTTATAACTTTGGAGGGGGCACAAAGGACTATAACTATGGAGGGGACACAGAGGACTTTATAACTATGGAGGGGGCACAGAGGACTTTATTACTATGGGGGGGGCACAGAGGGCATTACTACTATGGAGGGGGCACAGAGGTCTTTATTTCTATGGAGGGGGGACATAGGTCTTTATTACTATGTGGGGGGGGGGGCACAGAGAGCATTACTACTATGGAGGGGCAGAGAGGGAATTACTAATGTGAAGGGGCACAATGGGCATTTTTACTCTGGAGGGGGCAAAATGAGCATTTTTACTCAGGAGGGGGCACAGAGGGCATTACTACTATGGCGAGAGCAAAGAGGGCATTACTACTATGGAGGGGGCATAGAGGGCTTTATAACTATGGAGGGGGCACAGAGGGCTTTATAACTATGGAGGGGCACAGAGGATTTTATAACTATGGAGTGGGCACAGAGGACTTTATAACTATGGAGGGAGAACAGAGGACTTTATAATTATGAAGGGAGCACAGAGGACTTTATTTCTATGGAGGGGCACAGAGGACTTTATAACTATGGAGGGGGCACAGAGGACTTAATAACTATGAGGGGGCACAGAGGACTTATCACTATGGAGGGGGCACAGAGGACTTTATTTCTATGGAGGGGGGACAGAGGTCTTTATTACTATGGAGGGGGGGTAGAGGTCTTTATTACTATGGGGGTGGCACAGAGGGCATTACTACTATGGAGGGGGCACAGAAGGGATTACTAATGTGAAGGGTCACAATGGGCATTTTTATTCTGGAGGGGGCACAATGGGCATTTTCACTCTGGAGGGGGCACAGAGGCATTACTACTATGGAGGGGGCATAGAGGACTTTATAACTATGGAGGGGGCACAGAGGGCTTTATAACTATGGAGGGGCACAGAGGATTTTATAACTATGGAGGGGGCACAGAGGTCTTTATAACTATGGAGGGGCACAGAGGACTTTATTACTATGGAGGGGCACAGAGGGACTTTATAACTATGGAGGGAGAACAGAGGACTTTATAATTATGAAGGGAGCACAGAGGACTTTATTACTAATGGAGGGGCACAGAGGACTTTATAACTATGGAGGGGGCACAGAGGACTTTATTACTATGGGGGGCACAGAGGGCATTACTACTATGGAGGGGGCACAGAGGTCTTTATTTCTATGGAGGGGGGACAGAGGTCTTTATTACTATGGAGGGGGCAGAGGTCTTTATTACTATGGGGGTGGCACAGAGGGCATTACTACTATGGAGGGGGCACAGAAGGGATACTAATGTGAAGGGTCACAATGGGCATTTTTACTCTGGAGGGGGCACAATGGGCATTTTTCACTCTGGAGGGGGGCACAGAGGACTTTATTACTATGGAGGGGCACAGAGGACTTTATAACTATGGAGGGAGAACAGAGGAGTTTATAATTATGAAGGGAGCACAGAGGACTTATTACTATGGAGGGGCAAAGAGGACTTTATAACTATGGAGGGGGCACAGAGGACTTTATTACTATGGTGGGGCACAGAGGGCATTACTACTATGGAGGGGGCACAGAGGTCTTTATTTCTATGGAGGGGGGACAGAGGTCTTTATTACTATGGAGGGGGGGCAGAGGTCTTATTATGGGGGTGGCACAGAGGGCATTACTACTATGGAGGGGGCACAGAAGGGATTACTAATGTGAAGGGTCACAATGGGCATTTTTACTCTGGAGGGGGCACAATGGGCATTTTCACTCTGGAGGGGGCACAGAGGGCATTACTACTATGGAGGGGGCATAGAGGACTTTATAACTATGGAGGGGGCACAGAGGGCTTATAACTATGGAGGGGCACAGAGGATTTTATAACTATGGAGGGGGCACAGAGGACTTTATAACTATTGGAGGGGCACAGAGGACTTTATTACTATGGAGGGGCACAGAGTACTTTATAACTATGGAGGGGCACAGAGGACTTTATAACTATGGAGGGGCACAGAGGACTTTATTACTATGGAGGGGGGACAGAGGTCTTTATTACTATGTGGGGGGTGGGCACAGAGAGCATTACTACTATGGAGGGGCAAGGAGGGGATTACTAATGTGAAGGGGCACAATGTGCATTTTTACTCTGGGAGGGGGCAAAATGGGCATTTTTACTCTGGAGGGGGCACAGAGGGCATTACTACTATGGCGAGAGCAAAGAGGGCATTACTACTATGGAGGGGGCATAGAGGGCTTTATAACTATGGAGGGGGCACAGAGGTCTTTATAACTATGGAGGGGCACAGAGGACTTTATAACTATGGAGGGAGAACAGAGGACTTTATAATTATGAAGGGAGCACAGAGGACTTTATTTCTATGGAGGGGCACAGAGGACTTTATAACTATGGAGGGGGCACAGAGGACTTAATAACTATGGAGGGGGCACAGAGGACTTTATCACTATGGAGGGGGCACAGAGGACTTTATTACTATGGAGGGGGGACAGAGGTCTTTATTACTATGGGGGGGACACAGAGAGCATTACTACTATGGAGGGGCAGAGAGGGGATTACTAATGTGAAGGGGCACAATGGGCATTTTTACTCTGGAGGGGGCAAAATGGGCATTTTTACTCTGGAGGGGGGACAGAGGGCATTACTACTATGGAGTGGGCAAAGAGGGCATTACTACTATGGAGGGGGCATAGATGGCTTTTATAACTATGCAGGGGGCACAGAGGGCTTTATAACTATGGAGGGCACAGAGGTCTTTATTACTATGGGGGAGGGGCACAGAGGGCATTACTGCTATGGAGGGGGCACAGAAGGGATTACTAATGTGAAGGGTCACAATGGGCATTTTACTCTGGAGGGGGCACAATGGGCATTTTCACTCTGGAGGGGGCACAGAGGGCATTACTAATATGGAGGGGGCAAAGAGGACTTTATAACTATGGAGGGGGCATAGAGGGCTTTATAACTATGGAGGGGCACAGAGGATTTTATAACTATGGAGGGGGCACAGATGACTTTATAACTATGGAGGGGGCATAGAGGGCTTTATAACTATGGAGGGGCACAGAGGGCTTTATAACTATGGAGGGGCACAGAGGATTTTATAACTATGGAGTGGGCACAGAGGACTTTATAACTATGGAGGGAGAACAGAGGACTTTATAATTATGAAGGGAGCACAGAGGACTTTATTTCTATGGAGGGGCACAGAGGGCTTTATAACTATGGAGGGGCACAGAGGTCTTTATTACTATGGGGGAGGGGCACAGAGGGCATTTACTGCTATGGAGGGGGCACAGAAGGGATTACTAATGTGAAGGGTCACAATGGGCATTTTACTCTGGAGGGGCACAATGGGCATTTTCACTCTGGAGGGGGCACAGAGGGCATTACTAATATGGAGGGGGCATAGAGGACTTTATAACTATGGAGGGGGCATAGAGGGCTTTATAACGATGGAGGGAGCACAGAGGACTTTATAACTATGGAGGGCGCACAGAGGACTTTATTACTATGGAGGGGCACAGAGGACTTTATAACTATGGAGGGGCACAGAGGACTTTATAACTATGGAGGTGGCACAGAGGACTTTATTACTATGGAGGGGGCACAGAGGTCTTTATTACTATGGAGGAGGGGCAGAGGGCATTTCTACTATGGAGGGGGCACAGAGGGCATTACTAATGTGAAGGGGCACAATGGGCATTTTTACTCTGGAGGGGGCACAGAGGGCATTACTACTATGGAGGGGGTACAGGAGGGGGCACAGAGTAAGGAGGGGGCACAGAGGACTGTATAACTATGGAGGGAGCACAGAGGACTTTAAAGCTATGGAGGGGGCACAGAGGACTTTATTACTATGGAGAGGCACAGAGGACTTTATAACTATGGAGGGGGCACAGAGGACTTTATTACTATGGAGGGGGCACATAGGTCTTTATTACTATGGAGGGAGGGCAGATGGCATTACTACTACGGAGGGGACACAGAGGGCATTACTAATGTGAAAGGGCACAATGGGCATTTTTACTCTGGAGGGTAAGTCTTACAATAGTTTGTAAGACTTACAAGGATTTAAAGGCGTGAAGAGATTCCTGGAAAGTTAACAGTCTGCTGAATTCATTCTCTAGCATGTTTTTAGAGATTTAACGGTCACAAGAAAATTAAACAGACGCAATAGAGATGAGCAAACTTTTTGAGATTTGGTTTGTTTCTGATTCACCAAATTTTTCATAACATTCTGACCTAGCTGAAGATGTTGGGAGCAGTGGTGTGAGGACATCTACACACGGAAAACAGGCTCCAGTTGGACCACCAGTAGACAGGATCATATGACCATGTCCATATGACATGCTCAAGTGTTACTTTTCAGAAGAAAGAGTGGCTTGTTGGGAACAAGGATCCAAAAAATAATGCCTTAAGGGAGGCAGAATGCTTGCCTGTATATATATACCACAAGTAATATATTTCAGACAAAAGAGTGTTCTAAAAAAAATCTAGAAAAAATTTCCCTGTTAACTGGGAGCAGCAGCAGTACAGTGTGGATGTGGGAAGGGTAGGGTAATTGTGGCAAGTGGCTGCAACAGCAATTGCAGCAGTAGCAGCAGAACTTGGAACACACATGTAGTAAATCAACTGTTTAGGGGTAATAGTAGTAGTAATAGGGGTCATTGTGTAAGGTTAATATTGGTGGCAGTTGGCAGATCAGCAGCGTGAAGTAGCAGCAGCAGCAGCCATATGGTATGGAACATGACAGCAAGCAGGCAAACAGTGGCAGCAGTAGCCATACATAGTAAAATAGTTTGTAAGGCTGAAAAAAGACATCTGTCCATCCAGTTCAGCCTGTTATCCTGCTAAGATCATCCAGAGGAAGGAAAAAAAACCCTGTGAGGTAGAAGCCAATGTTCCTCATTTAAGGGCAAAAAAAAAGTCCTTCCCAACTCCAATCAGGCAATCAGAATAATTCCCTAGATCAATGACCCCTCTCTAGTAGCTATAATCTGTAATATTAATATTACACTCCAGAAATACATCCAGGCCCCTCTTGAACTCTTTAAGTGAACTTACCATCACCACCTCCTCAGGCAGAGAATTCCATAGTCGCACTGCTCTTACCGTAAAGAATGCTCTTCTATGTTTATATACAAACCTTCTTTCCTCTAGAAGCAGATGATGCCCTCTCGTCATGCTCACAGTCCTAGGTATGTAGAAATGGATCATGGGAGAGATCTCTGTAGTGATCCCTGACAAATTTATACATGGTTATTAGCAGGGGCGTTGCTAGGGTCTCAAAAGATCCAGGGCCCAAGCCCCAATGAATATGGCCCAATTCTCTATGTCTACCCTCGCCCCAACCCTGCTATACAGGAGAACATACCTCACATCCAGTGCCTCCCAGGTGACGTCTTCTGTGATGTAGATCTTCTCTGTCATCATCTTCTCTATTCGGCCCGGACAACTTCTCTCAGCCGCCTCATCTCTGCAGAGTGTGACACACAGACATCTTAGCTTCCTCACATTTCTATCATCATCCCCCAACCTGGAGTCCCCACAGTCTTATCCTGATGCTCGCTGTGCCCCCCAAAACCTCCAAATACTATCCTGGAGAAATAATAGTGCCCCCCATAGTAATAGTCCTACCAGTAGTAATTCCCTCATTAGTAACACTGCACCCTACAGTGACCCCAGCACTGATAATGCTCCCCAAGATTTTCCCCATTAGTAGAAGAGTCCTCCAGTATTAATAATGCCCTCACAGAGCTCCCAGTAGTAATAAGGCTCCCTATTGTTCCCCCAGTGGTAATAAAGCTCTGTACAGACCCCTCAGTAGTAATAATGCCTCCCATAGTGCTCTTAGTTGAAATAAGGCGGATCTATAAGTCTCTCCTATAAAGCCCCCAGAAGTGATAAGAACGCCTAATGTCCCCTGGATTTATAATACCCCTACAGTGCCCCCAGTATTTATATCATTTCCCCTACTGTTATAATGCTCGCCCTGAAGTGCCCGCTGTAGTTATATTTCTTCCTTTAATGTCCTCAGAAATTATAATTCCTCAGCCCCTCCACCATACAGTCCCATGTAAATAAAGCTATTTCCCTCCTGTGTAAATAACATCACACCATCTCTCCAGCCCCCTCCAATATACAGTCCCATGTAAATAACATCCCTCTCTATCTACAGCCCCCTCCAAATACAGTCCCATGTAAATAACATCATTCCACCCATAGCCGTCATCAACATACAGTCCTATGTAAATATCACTCCCTCCGACAGCCGCCTTCAACATACAGTCCCATGTAAATAACATCACTCCACCGCACAGTCCCATGTAAATAACATAAACCTGTCCTCAGCCACCTCCAACATGCAGTCCCATGTAAATAACATCACTCCACGCCATAGTCCAATGTAAATAAGGCTACTTTCACACCAGCATTTTTGCTGGATCCGTCATGGATTAGCAAAAACGCTTCCGTCATGATAATACAACCATCTGCATCCGTTCAGAATGGATCCGGCTGTATTATCTTTTAAATAGCCAGTTTGGATCAGTTTCTTCATGTGGACACCAAAATGCAGCAAGCAGCATTTTAGTGTCCGCCTCCAAAACGGAATGCTGACTGAACTGAAGCAAAAATGATGCATTCTGAACGGATCCTTTTTCATTCGTAATGCATTAGGACAAAACTGATCAGTTTTGGACCGTTTATGAGAGCCTGTGACGGATCTCACAAACGGATCCTTACAACGCAAGTGTGATAGTAGCCTAATGCTAGTTTCACACCTGCGGCAGGGGACTCCGGCAGGCTGTTCCAGCGGGTGAACAGCCCGCCGGATCCGTGCTGTACATGCTGTACTTTTGTTCCGGTCGCCTCTCGGCAGGGTTTGCCATGCTGTGGCTGGATCCGTGGCCCGCCCCCATTACAGTGAATGGGGCCAGAGAGTAGTTCCGGCCCCACAGGTGCACCTGCGGCAGCACGGATCTGGCGGGTGAACAGCCTGCCGGAGTCCCATGCCGCAGGTGTGAAAGTACCCTAACAGAACCCTGCCCAAGTCTCCTCCAACACACAGTCAAAGGATAACATCCCTCCCTTCTTCCCTAACATACAGTCCCAGTTAAATAACCACAACTCCCAGCATCCCTCTGCTTCTTCCTGCACTTACCTCTTCTGATGTAGCAGGGCTCGCTGCAGCTTCTTCCCCACAATTCTCCTCTTCAGTTTAGAAGACGGGGTTGAAAAGGACCTGTCATGATGTCACAGTGGCCGGCACTGATCACATGACCTGTGATGTCATCACAGGTCCTACATATCTCGCAGTGTGTTAGATTCAATTGTACTGCCGTCCTGAGGACGGCAATACAATTGTATCTGTCTAACAGGCAGGACATTCGGGGTCTGGGAGAAAACATCGGGGGCCCAGGCCCCGAATGTTTTAGCCTAGCAACGCCCCTGGTTATTAGATATCTATTGTCTTTTTTCCAAACTGAATAACCCTTTTTTTTTTTATAATGGTTGTTTTGAGCTTCAAGGCTCAGAAATTGCAAGCAAAGTTTGTGAGTGCAGCAGAGTGGGGCGAAATTACAGTGAAGTGCCGAAATTACAGATAAATCTATAGTTTAACACCAGGCCATAATCAAATACAAAGACAAAGGAACCAACGTTTGATAAATTTCTCTTGTGCATTGTTTGCATGATTCTAGCAAGTTCCTCAATGACAGCAGTCAAGGGTTTAAAGGCTATGTATACTTTTGGGTGCAATTTTTTTTATTATTGCATTGTACTCATTTTGAGCTAAAAAAAATTTCTATTGGTCTTTATTAAAAATATAGAGTCCTTTGTTTTCTGTACATAGCTGATATGTCTAAGTAGCAGCCACTGGATTTTCTCTCTTTTCCGTCAGTTAGGGAGCTGAGGGGCTACTTTTCTCTCTGCTCTCTGGCATTATAAATGCTCATTATAGCTCAGGTCTTATCTTAAAGATAAGAATGTGGCTTAAAGGGAGTCTTTCACCTGTTATTCACCAATATAACTAAGAACACTGCCCCACAGAAGATTGCATACACATCCCAGACATACCTATGTGCACTTTGTGTCTGTATTACATGTCCAGAAAAAGCACTTTTATTCTGCAGGAAAACAGCTCCCAAGTGGCCAGCTCTGCTGCAAGTGCCCAAAGCAAACCAGACTGAAGAAGGGAAGGCTGCTTTAGCTGCTCATATCTTGGGATTGGTAGCAGATAGAAAAATGGTTCTGACCGTCTTTGAAAGCTGGCATTCCAAGCTTTCAAATGATATCAGCATTATTTCCAGTATATTAGAAGATATAGCTGTTAGAAATCGAGTCGGGAGAGAAAGCTGTTTTTAGTTTCACTTTCAGCTGGGCACTTGGGAGCTGTTTTCCAGCAGAATAAAATAGCTTTTTTCTAAACATGGAATACAGACACAGAGTGCACACAGGTATGTCTAGAATGTGTTTGCAATCTTCTGTGAGGCACTACTGTTAGTTATATAGGTGAAAATGAGGTGAAAGACTCCCTTTAAATAAGTGTTTATGACCTCTTAGTAATTTAGAGATAAGGTTTATCAGATGACCAGCACAAAGTGAAAGTACTGGTCACCCAGTTAGAAAAACAGTAAACCCTTTGTGACAGAACAGCTCAATATTTTTAATAAAGGCTAATTGAAAACATGATTTTTAACCAAAATGAGTAAAATGCAATCATAAACAAAAATTGCCTCTGAAGGTGTACATAGCCTTTAAATTTAAATTTTAACTTTTTGTTAAAATGTCCCTAATGCCATAATAACACTTTTTGTAATATACCTTATCAATACTTTTTGCATTTTTAATAGACTTTAGGCCCACAAAGCGCACATTTTGCAAGTCAGTGGTGTACAGAGTACGGAGTACACATTTTATTAATGGGTCTGCAGCAGCAGTGTGTATGGGCAGGAGCTCATATAGCTGCTCCTGCCCATGCCCCCTGGAGGTTTACTAAATGCTGGCATAGCACATGGGTACCCTGTAACATTGTACTATGCCAGAATTAGCTGAGCGAGGCGGGCTCCTGTCTCTGCCTTCTTCGCTAACCTAAAAGTCCTGCATGTCAACTCAGCTTAGCGAACCAGGCACAGGCAGGAGCCCGCTTCGCTGTGCATCAGACTTAGTCTCAGCAGCCAGTCTAATATTTAGGTGTGTAGGGGTGTACCTATTTAATCTGCTGCACCATTAATAATTAATCTATTCAGTTATACATAGACGTACGGTGCATCAGACTCATTGTTAACAGGTGATGCAATATATAGGTGTGTTTTTCTAGTTTATCTGCTGCACCATTTATACTTCATCTGTTACATTACTGATTTGGTTACTGTACACGATGGCCAACAGACAGTTGCCTGAGCCCTCAAAAGGAACTGTCAGTGGCTAAATGTTGCTGCAGTAGGAGCAACAGACCAGAGCTGCCACTGTCATCCAGCGATTGTGTTTTGACCAACAATCCTGGTTGACTCAATCTTCAACATCAACTCAGGTGGCAACAGCTACACACAGCCAGGAATCAGTTGGTTCCTCTGACACCACACTTTGTTGGCATGGCCCAGGAACAACCTTTTTGACCTCACCTTGCTGCTGACCCAGGGGGGGTTGCCATCTGCCCTTCTGTGTGGTGTCACCTGGTAAAGCATTTGTGTTGTTCTTGTCTGATCCTGTCTGTTTCATGTTTTGCCTGGCAGTGCCCAACTGCTTCTGATCTTGTCTGTTCCATGTATAGCCTGGAAGTGTAACCACTTCTGATCCTGTCTTTTCCATGTATAGCCTGGCAGTGCTAAACTGCTTCTGATCCTGTCTGTTCCATGTCTTGCCTGCAGTGCCTTACGGCTTCTGTTCCTGTCCTGTGTATGCCCTGCCTTCATGAGAGGGCTCCTGGGTTCCCCAGAGGGAGGATATTTAATCTGTGTGCAGCTCTGCCTGTGACTGCCATGCTTCCGTTCCGCATGGAGTACAGGCATCTGCTTGTGTGCTGGTTCCTGTTTGTCGTCTGTTCCATGTCCTGAGTGTCTTTGGGTTCCAGTACTTCCAGTACTTTACACTGGTTCCGCTGCACAGTAAAATATCTATTTTTGCAGATGACACTAAACTGGTTAAAGTAAGATAGATTGGAGGCTTGGGCAGAGAAGTTGCAGATGAGGTGTAACACTGACAAATGTAAGGGTATGCACATGGGAAGGAATAATGCAAGTTACCAGTACATACTAAATGGTAAAACACTGGGTAACACTGACATGATAAAGGATTTAGTAATTTTAGTGGACAGTATACTTAACTGTAGAAATAAATCTTATCCTCAGACTTCTCCTCCTGCTCTCCTCTTTGGCACCCCTATCCGGCTCCCAAGTCCTGTCCAAATAATCACATAGCCACATAATCATTGAAGTCCTCACCCTCTCTGCCATTGTTATCAGACTGTGGCACCTTGCCCCCCCCCCAGCCACTGTTGCTGCCCCAACACTAATACTGTGGCTATAGGTCCCACTATTACCACCACCAACACAGCTATGTATGGAGTCCCCTGCCTCCTCCTGAGGGCAGTGTAAATGGTGATTGCTCTCTCACATTACTCTCTCTCTTGACTATCAACGATAAGGTGTGGTGGGGTTTTCTTTCTTAGGAAACAGGAAGGCACCCCTCTAGGAAGGAGTATGGAAGGTATAGAGGACTCCATTGATAGCCTTCTCTGGGGCTGCAAGGAGGAGGAGCAGGAGGAATACATAATCATTGAATTACATCTATGCTGATGTCAGATGTGCCACTAGTTATTAAGAGGTGGACCTATCTGTGCAGAACCATTCTCCAAAACAGCAAGGTAGCTGGTGTAGATTTGTGATATAATCTATGCCAATATCCTGGTGTAGATTATAATAAATATGCAAGGTAACCTCCAAACCATTATAGAATGATAAATGTCCCCTTATAAATGTATATTTTCAGAACACAAACAAAAAATATACATGTTTGTGTAAAATAAGACCAATGCTGTTCTTCCCTTATAAAAACACAGCATAAAACTAGCAACAAAGCATTAAGAAAAAAAATGAACAGCTTTGATACAGAATAAAGGAAAGACTTTATTTTTCCTATTTTTAACATTAAATACATCGAATCTGCATTGTGCGAAGTGCTAGTCCTTACTTTGGGATGAGACCGAAAAGAGAGAAACTTTAAAAGGTTGTTTATATTCCTCGTCCCTTTAGGGTAATACACATCCTGGTTTGAGGAGATAATTATTTTTCCAGTTGTGGAAAATCGAAACTCCTTTAATTGTATAGCTCCAGTATAGATGCAGTATTTTTTGCACGTTAAGAGTATTTTATGCACAAAATTATTTAGTTCTATTGTGTGCCTTCTTTGAGTGTACAATGTTTTTCAAAGCAGATGAGATGTTTGGGAAGGAGATGCAATCTTTATGAAGTGTTTGATATTTGTAGGGGGTATTCATTTTGAGAAAAAAAAAGATCCTTTTATGTTCCATTGAAGTGTCTCAGTATGTCTCATTGAATTAATTTTGATCAGATGGCTATTAATTGATTGAACAAAACATGAAGAACATGTTGGAACAAGACTGCAAGAAAAAAAAATGATCCTCACAATCAGTTTTTAAGCATTTCTCTCAGTACCCAACGGCATAGACTATAGATGAAATGTTCTTCCTACAAACTTTAACCATTTTTAAAAGGATGTTCCAATTGATTACATTTCTGTGGGCCCCTTTCTAATGTTCTTTACTGATTTCCTGCCATTATTACTACGCTGCCAGGAATGAACTGGCCCACCAAGTACAAGGGGATTCTCTAGTAGGAACTGGCCCCCAGCGGACAGCCCCATTTGATGGCGACTTTAGAGCCAAACCATTTGCTACTACAGAGTATTTTTTATGGGTTGATTTCAAATAACCTATCTGACCTTATTGATAATATATCAGTGTGTAAAATACAAACAGCAAAGGTACAATGCAATTTGAAATGGACATGTTTTTTATAGATTGCAAGTGATTCTTCTTGAAAATTTCCTCTGTGGGCTTAAGTAACTCCAGTTTGACACTTTATGCCTGCATCCTGGGTCCCTGCCACTTTTAATAAATGTGTATGCTTTCCCTAGTGACATCACCACGTCACTTTGTAATTTTTCATATATGTAAGTTAACAGAGAAACTGTTATGACTCTATGAATATATGATAAATACATATAAATAGTTTTAAAACAACATTGACAAAGATGTTTGCATCTTCATGTTATGAATAGAATAAAACGTATGGTGGCTCACCTCAATTCAAATAATGAGGACGGAGGTGCAACTATCTTGTGACTATACCCGTAGTCACTGTGTAAGGAAATATCTAAAATATATATATTGATGTGCACACTTCTTATCTGTTGTGCATGGACATATGGTTGGATGGTCGATATAGTGATTTAAAATGGTGGTTTAGTGGCGAATATTAACAACAATAATGTGCCGTATACCTGTATGTAAATGATAGTCTTGAATGAATTCACGGTTAAAAAGATATATTTATTAGGATATAAGTAAAAATAGAAATGTGTATAAAAGATATATAAAATATTCTAAAAAAGTAATGTGGTATATATATGGAATGTATATATGATGAACAAACAAAAAAAATAAAAATGAAAAAATGAAAAAATGAAAAATAAAAATAAAAATAATAATGATGAACAGACAAAAAAAATAATGAACAGACAAAAAATAATGAACAGACAAAAAATAAAAATTAAAAATTAAATGTCCAAAAAGTTATTGGAGTTCAGCTAGCTGATTACTTTTGTATAAAAAAGTTTTTAGTACATTACCGGTAGGGTGATTTCAAGCAATGTGCTCCTCTTATCTTTGCTTTAAGGCAATGAGCCCCTTAGATGATATTCTCCTTGGTTAGGTGGCTATTCCCAGGTATTTTTCAGTGGGATATGTAATCGTCTTGGCAGGGATGAGCAGCCGTTTAGATCGCGGCCTCCGTGGCGTCCCACGTGGGCACGCGCCTCTCGGGTAAGAAATGCTGACTCAGCGTTCTCGCAGGCAGCGCTGTGGAAGTAAGGGCTGTTAACGCTGCTCCGCTTTGGATGAAGAGCTGTGTCGGCGTCAGCTGATGGTTCTCCGTCCGGACGATACCTTGTCAGCGCTGTGGATGCAGCGGAGGCGCCCGATACTTCGTCCAGCGGAGGGTATTTGGCGGCGTGTGTTTGATCCTCGTGCAAGTAGTGCCGCAATTGTTGGCAAATGTTTAGCAGAGGTTTTCAGTAACTGTATGCGGGTATATCCTCTGTGGTTGGGGCGTCAGGGTCTCTTAGTAAATACGTGCTGCAAGTCTCCTCAATAGGTCCTCTGTCACCTGGTGACAGAGGACCTATTGAGGAGACTTGCAGCACGTATTTACTAAGAGACCCTGACGCCCCAACCACAGAGGATATACCCGCATACAGTTACTGAAAACCTCTGCTAAACATTTGCCAACAATTGCGGCACTACTTGCACGAGGATCAAACACACGCCGCCAAATACCCTCCGCTGGACGAAGTATCGGGCGCCTCCGCTGCATCCACAGCGGCTGACAAGGTATCGTCCGGACGGAGAACCATCAGCTGACGCCGACACAGCTCTTCATCCAAAGCGGAGCAGCGTTAACAGCCCTTACTTCCACAGCGCTGCCTGCGAGAACGCTGAGTCAGCATTTCTTACCCGAGAGGCGCGTGCCCACGTGGGACGCCACGGAGGCCGCGATCTAAACGGCTGCTCATCCCTGCCAAGACGATTACATATCCCACTGAAAAATACCTGGGAATAGCCACCTAACCAAGGAGAATATCATCTAAGGGGCTCATTGCCTTAAAGCAAAGATAAGAGGAGCACATTGCTTGAAATCACCCTACCGGTAATGTACTAAAAAACTTTTTATACAAAAGTAATCAGCTAGCTGAACTCCAATAACTTTTTGGACATTTAATTTTTAATTTTTATTTTTTGTCTGTTCATTATTTTTTGTCTGTTCATTATTTTTTTTGTCTGTTCATCATTATTATTTTTATTTTTATTTTTCATTTTTTCATTTTTTCATTTTTATTTTTTTGTTTGTTCATCATATATACATTCCATATATATACCACATTACTTTTTTAGAATATTTTATATATCTTTTATACACATTTCTATTTTTACTTATATCCTAATAAATATATCTTTTTAACCGTGAATTCATTCAAGACTATCATTTACATACAGGTATACGGCACATTATTGTTGTTAATATTCGCCACTAAACCACCATTTTAAATCACTATATCGACCATCCAACCATATGTCCATGCACAACAGATAAGAAGTGTGCACATCAATATATATATCTTCATGTTATGATTAGGCTATGGACGCTGTTCACAAGGAAAAAAAAATTTAGTTGCGCTAAATTTCAAGCTGCATTCTCCATTCATTCATTTATAGACCTTCTTACGGTTTCAAACATGGCAACTGTGGGCATGTCTCTTCCAGTAATAAATGCTGGATGTTAGTTCTGTACTCCAGAATGCTGATGCCTACACTAGCTCTCATAAACTATCACAGCTTTATTCCTGCTCTACTTTACCATTCTAATACAGGCTCATGTGATCTCTGTAAAGATCACAGAATATAATGCACTAAAATAATAGATGCATACATAATATATGAACTAAACCCTCACTCTAATAATAAAATCTGAGACTCTCCGCCTACCCACGCCAAGGTAGTCTCAGTCAGGCAGGTCCTACGCTAAACCTACCTATGCCATTGGGCATCTAAAGTATATTCAGGAGAGCAGACCCTGTACATATAGTGTGCTGCTCCTACCGTGTTTCCCCGAAAGTAAGGCCCTGTCTTACATTAAATTTACCCCCAAAAGTCCCACCCTGCCTTACTTTCGGGGAGGCCTTACATTAGACAAAAAAAATGACACTTTTTTAACAATAAAATTGACATTTAATAACAGGCTGAACAGTACTACAGGCTGAACAGAACTACTGTGCCCCATCAGACCTCAGATCAGCGTACTGTGCCCCCATCAGACCTCACATCAGCCTACTGTGCCCCCATCAGACCTCAGATCAGCGTATTGTGCCCCCATCAGACCTCAGATCAGCGTATTGTGCCCCCATCAGACCTCACATCAGCCTACTGTGCCCCCATCAGACCTCAGATCAGCGTATTGTGCCCCCATCAGACCTCAGATCAGCGTATTGTGCCCCATCAGACCTCAGATCAGCGTATTGTGCCCCATCAAACCTCAGATCATGGTATTGTGCCCCCATCAGACCTCAGATCAGCTTAATGTGCCCTCATCAGACCTCAGATCAGCGTATTGTGCCCCATCAGACCTCAGATCAGCGTATTGTGCCCATCAAACCTCAGATCATGGTATTGTGCCCCCATCAGACTCAGATCAGCTTAATGTGCCCTCATCAGACCTCAGATCAGCGTATTGTGCCCATCAAACCCTCAGATCTGCATACTGTGCCCCATCAGACCTCAGATCAGCGTATTGTGCCCCATCAGACCTCAGATCGCGTATTGTGCCCCCATCAGACCTCAGATCAGCCCCACCCAGCCACATAAGATAAAAATAAAAAACCTCTCTTACCTGTTCTGCGCTGCGGCTGCCCTCCGGTCCACGCTCGCTCTCTTCCTGGCCCGCGCACACTATGACCTGACGCTGCGTGCAGCGTCAGGTCATAGTGCGCGCCGCCAGGGAAGAGAGCAGAGCGCGGACCGGAGGGCAGCCGCAGCGGCAGAACAGGTAAAGTAAGATTTTTTTTATTTTTTATGGGCCCCCTTGAGTCACTGGGCCCGGAGCCGTCGCCCCCCCTGCCCCCCCGGTAGCTACGCCACTGAGCCGGCCACAAGAAGCCCGCAGGCAGGCGAGTATGAACACATTCCCCAGCCACCCCCCACCATAGACGGCCTTACATTCCTCACAGACCCCCCCCGATAGCGGCCTTACAATCGGGGGGTGCCTTACATTGGAGAACCCTGGGCACCCCCCTACCCTGCCTTACTTTCGGGGGGGTCTTATATTCGGGGAAACACGGTAGTTACCTCTGTGTGCATCAAGCAACCAATGAGAGGAGGAGCACACACACCTATATGTACCACCTAGCCAAGGTCACCTGTTAGATAGGAGGGGCAGAAGTGCACAAGAATGCTACACCCAAGATAGAAGCGCATTCACACCTGAAGATACCAGTCCTTCAAGACTAATCAAAGAAATACACAGAAAAAGATACAAAACATCCTGCCCAATATGATAGTAAATATGCGGATGTGTATGGCTACATTTATAAAATCACAGAAAATAATACACTTAAACAATAGATGCAAACATAACATATGGACTAAGCCCTCAATCTAATTATAAAGTCTGAGACTCTCAACCAATATATTTTGATCAAAATACATCTGTGCTCATCTACCCGCCCCAAGTTCGTCTCAGTCAGGCAGGTCCTACACTAAACCTACCAATGCCATATGGGCATCTATATTCAGGAGAGCAGACTCTGCAAATAAAGTGTGCTGATCCTAGGTATAGGTGGAGCAAAAAGTGCACAAAAAGGCTACTCCCCAAATAATAGGAGTTCATTCACATTTGAAGGTGCCACTCTTTCAAGAACATAAATTTATTTAAAAAAATCACAGAAAAACATCCTGTATGATATCATAACTGACTCTCACAGGCTCCTTGACTAAGGTGGTACATATGGCTGTGCGGGCTCCTCCTCTCATTGGTTGCTTGATGCACACAGAGGTGACTAGGAAAAGCACACTTTATGTGCAAGGTCTGCTCTCCTGAATATAGATGTCTAATGGCATAAGTAGATTTGGAGTAGGACCTGCCTGACTGAGACCACCTTGGTGC
Organism: Rhinella marina; assembly: GCA_900303285.1. Taxonomy (NCBI): domain Eukaryota; kingdom Metazoa; phylum Chordata; class Amphibia; order Anura; family Bufonidae; genus Rhinella; species Rhinella marina. The sequence goes on along the minus strand of ONZH01015596.1, from coordinate 6,915 downwards.
GGGTAGGTGGGCACAGACGTATTTTTGATCAAAATATATTGGCTGAGAGTCTCAGATTTTATTATTAGAGTGAGAGCTTAGTTCATATATTATGTATGCATTTATTATTTTAATGCATTATTTTTCTGTGATTTTATAATGTAGTCATACACATCCGCATATTTACTATCATATCGTGCTGGATGTTTTGTATCTTTTTCCGTGAATTTGATCTCTGTAAAGGATCTCTGACACTTAAGCTGCCCCTTTCATCTCTCTACCCTCCTCCTGCAGCTTCTGCCATGGTTTTTCTTCCCTCTCTCTATGCAGATGTTTCCTGAGTGATCTCCTCTGAAGTCTTTAAGTGTTCTCCCTCTCTAATTCAACCTCATGCCCTCTATTCTGGTGAGATGAGGAAGAGAGACAGCAGATGATAGTAGTACTGAGTTGAGAACGGCAAGAAGAAATGTACTGTTAGATCTATGTCAGAGGTAGAAAAACAGACAGCTATGTAAAGGGGTTGCACAGACTCTACAGTAGCAAACTATTGGGCAATTGTTGAAGATTGTTTCTAGGATGTTGCTTAATTTTGCATTTAGGTAGCACATCCACAGCAAACAAAATGTAGTGCACAATAATGTATTCATTATTTATATGAATAGTGTCATATCAAAAGCAACATGCCTGCATTATTTATCTAATTAGTTACTCTGTATGCCACACAATTAAATTATTAATCATAAATTAGAAGAAACATTTTAATAAATAATCTACTATGTGTTTCATTTTTTAATAGATACTTTGCTGAGATCAAATACATACTGAAAAACATTTACAGGTCAGCAAGATCTTTCAAAAATCTTGCACCATGACCTATAGTACTATGCCCAACGGATGTTCTCCAGGGTTTATGGAGGCCTCCTGACTCACCCCTAATAGTAGCTGTTGGGTAATCGTCAATATGCCTGGTTCTTTGTTGATTGAGGATACACTTGTAAGGTACAACTCTGGTTGAAAATTATTGGCCATCTACTTTGTCCACAATCAAACTTGGTAGATTGCCACACACAGGGGCTGACGCCAACAACAGAAGACCCATGTGCAGTCCAATAATGCACAAAATCTTACAGAGCATATTATTAAATATATGTTAAATTGGTGGTACATCTGGTATAAACTTACCTGACTGAAACACACTTGTAACATTATAGTGATTCACTTTACTTTAATACACTTGTGACATTCCAGAACCTGACAGAAACATGATTGAAACGTCACAATAGCTTTGATTGACTGAAACAGTAATGATGTCACAGTAACTTACCTGGCTGAAACACACTTGTGGTGTCACAACAGCTTTCCTGACTAAAAGACATCTGTGACGTCACTTACTAACTGAAATTTGTTATTTCATAGTAGTATACAGCTTGGGGCAAATATCAGCAACAGTGGTCCCCTCTGCATGCATGAGATATGGGCTCCTTGATTTTTAAATTTATGACAGTGGGGGTGTTAGCCATAGACCACCTCCCAACACAATATAACAAAATCATATTGTCATGTGTTGTTCAAGCTGGTCGTATCATGCCACTCTTGGGATAGATCTGGCCAAGAGAAAGGGCCTCTGTGCACACAAGATATGTCCACCCCTGGATGCACAAATAAGCCAATGAACTCCTCCTGTTATATAGTGCTGGACTTGGGTACCTGGGGTGGGGGAATAGTAAATCCGCTCTAGTTTTTTTTTCTTACAGCATGCACGATGTGATATAAATAATGTTATAACATTAAACTTACAGGTTGATACCAAATTTGTATAGTTTTTTTAATTGTTTTACTGCAATAAGACAATAAAATCATTTGTGTTATCGCATTGCAAGAGCCATAACTTTTTTATTCTTCCACTATTGTAGCCAACTGTTTTTTGTGGGATGAGTTGTAGCTTACTGATTGACTTAAAATACAGCTCTTTGGAGGGAAGATGGGAAAAAAGATTATTTTTTCTTTACTCTTGCATTGCAAGGGTTAGCCCAGCGGTCCATGCCGGCATTCCTGCCCCTACCCACGGCATGGCTGCCGGGCTCCCTCTTTCCCTCCAGCTGCCATGCGCCATGCTGACAAGCGCGGGCAGCAGGTAGCTTAACTATTGCATCTGTGCTCCATGCCAAAGTTTACTTCCTGCTGGAGACCTGTACTGTTTGTTAGGGCTAGCATGGGTGTGTCTCTCCTCACTTGGTAGGCAGCACGTACATGCCCTCTGTCTCATCAGCCTGAGGCTGGATTGCAGAAAGTATTTAAAGGCGCTACCTGCCCCAAGAAGATACCTGAACAACTAATGGTTACTAGCTTGTCTAGTTACTAGTGTGAAGTTCTTTTGTAGCTCTACTTTTCTGTGTACCGGACCCTGCTTTTGGATTTATCGGATTTTGCTTGTTTGGCGTCTGTCTCTGACCTCGGACTTTGCTTACACACTTTTGCTTGATCGCTGCCTGCTCCGACTTCAGACTTCCTAACCATGTACTTCCCTTGGTGCTTGCACAGGTATCTTTGACCCCCCCCCCCACTCGGGGACTGCTCTGGAGTGGCATCTGGCAACTACCCAAATGGCCCAAGCCTATCCTCACCATCAGAGGCGCTAGTGAAGACCAGGTAGTTGCTTAGTTACCAGAGTATAGCCAGACAGTGGCGCAATGGGTCCACACACACTTGCTTAACAACAAGTAGGGATGAGTGAAGTTTTCAAAAATTAGTTTTGGACGCTTCGTCAAATTTTCCAAGAAATTAGCTTTTTTTCCAAATTAATTCGTCTCAAAGTGAGTTAAATCAGCTATATACCAGCCTGCAGGGAGAGTGTATCTTGGTGTACATCACTGTGCATTGCAGCAACATCCATAGCTAGTCCTCTCTGGTAGCGAAACAGTTACTGTGACAGGCAGGTGGACACCCCAATGACAGTAGAATTAGACAGCTTATTCACCCCAATTTGAAACTCAAGGTGTAATAGAATTGCTTCTATGATACAAAGTGGCCACCCCAATAACAGTAAAATAGCTTACTGATCCCAATTTCAGAATCAAGGCCTATTAGAATTGCTTATGTAATAAATAAGGTGGACACCCCTCTAACTGTAGAACGGGAAAGGTTATTCATCTCAATTTGAGAATCAAGGTCTAATAGAATTGTTTATCTATTAAACATGATGGGCACCCCAATAACACTAGAAGTAATAAGCAAGTAATAAGCAAGGTGGACGCCTCAATAACAGTACAACTAGATAGCTTAATGACTCCAATTTGAAAATCAAGACCTAATAGAATTAAGTATAGGGGATAGCTATTCGATTGGTGAGGGTCCTATCGCTGGGACCCCCACCATTCACGACAATAGGGGCCATGTACCCACTGCAGCCCCACTGAAACAAATGGAGTGGCCGATTGCACATAAAAATTTTTATAGGCGTTCCGGAGATAGCCGAGTACAGCGCTTGGCTATCTTCGGACTTTCCATAGAACTGAATGGAGCGTCCGCACACATACTGGCTGGCCGCTCCATCTTTTTCAGATGGGCATCTGTTCTTGGACCCCCACCAATCTAATAGTTCTCTCCTATCCTGTGGATAGGGGAAAACTTCTACCAACCAGAATACACCTTTAATTCTCCACATGGCCCACCCACACACTGACTGCTTGCCATGCCCATCTGTCTCACACAAACTGCTCTTCGTGCCCTTTTCTCACAAAGACTGTTCCCCAAGACCTTCTCTCTCACACATACTGTACTCCATCTATTATTTTTGTCACAGAGTGCTCCCCCCATAATCTCCTCTCTCACACAGACTGCTCTGCATGCTCTTCTCTGTGAATGATATCCAGCATGTAAAGAAGGATCCAATTTAAAATTCTTTTTTATGCAAAGTTAAAAACTTCAGCTTGAGTCACAATGTTATCACAAGCTGAAGTATTTTAACTTTGGATAATAAAGGCTAAGGGGGACATTTATGAAATCTGGTATGCCTCTTTTCTAGTGTTATAATGTCGCAACTTGCAAGTGCTGGTGCATGTAACTGTTTGCTCCTCCTGCATCACCCCACACCACTTTCCAAAGGCCAAGTTTGCAGGTTAGAGTACTTTTAAATCGTATTTATCTTCTGTGACATTCATAAAAGTCGTAAAAATGTTGGAGCTGAACACCAGGGAAGCACTGGCATACTTTAAAAAACACAGCTGTAAACCAGATCGCACCTGTGCCAAAATTATTATTACTGTTGCCATTTCATGGCTTAAAAATGACACAAAAAACCCTGCAAATGATAAATTCCCCCACTGAATTTTTAACTGGATCCTTCTTGGCGTACTGAACCTTATTCACATGGGACTTTGGCCAGTTTTCTTCAGGCCTTTGGCGCACCGAGTGGATTCATTACCATATGAAGGTGATCTGGAATCAGTTGTACTACTGCATTCTCTTCTCCTTCACAGACTGCTCCCCATGTCCTTCTTTCTTTCAAAGACTGCTTCTCATGTGATATCTTCTCAGGATATCATCAAAGGTCGATGCATTACTTTTATTTGCAGCTTTGCTATGATTTGCACAAAATCACAGCTGGAAGTTACAGTATGTAGAACCATGTCAAAATCAGAGCTGTTCTGTGCAAAGCATAGTTAATTCATGGGGGTTTGCTATGATTGTACAAATCATGGGCCAAAAACACAAAGGAGCTCATTTATTAAGACTGGCATTTTACACACCGGTCTTAAATCCCACTGCACTGCTGAAGGAAGAGTCAAAGTTATGTGGAGGGTCAGGCCTCTACATAACTTTGAAACTTCCTCCATCAGACCATGTGACAGACTTAAATGTACACCAGCTCCTTTACTAACATAGATTTAAAAGCTATGTACACCTTTGGATGGGGATTTTTATTTATGATTGCATTTCACTAATTTTGGCTAAAAATCATATTTTCAATTGGTCTTTATTAAAAATATTGAGCCGTTCTGTCACAAAGGGTTAACTGTTTGTCTAGCTGTGTGCATCCTACTTTTACTTTTTGCTGGTCATCTAATAAACCTTATCTCCTTATCTCGTCTGAGAGGTCATAAACACTCATTTATGCCACATTCTTATCAGTAAGAAAAGAACTGAGCTATAATGAGTGTTTATAAGGTCAGAGCCCATCAGCTCCCTAAATGACAGAAAAGGGAGAAAACCCACAGGCTGCTGCTATAGCATCTCAGCCATGTACAGAAAGATTCTACATTTTTAATAAAGCCCAATTAAAAAAAATATTTTTAGCTCAAAATAAGTACAATGCAGTAATAAAAAACGGGAATGGGTGCGTACCCATTCATTTCAATGGGGCCAGAAAAGATGCGGACAGCACTCCATGTGCTGTCTGCATCTATAGTTCTGTTCTGCAGCCCCGCAAAAAGCACAGAGCAGGTTCTATTCTTGTCCACAATTGTGGACATAAATAGTCATTTCTATCATAGGGTGCGGCGAGTATCTGTGTTTTGCGGACCGCAAAACACTTATGGTCATGTGAATGGACCATTACTCATGTGTACTCACACAAAAAACTGCTTTTGCACACACACACACACACACACACACACACACACACACACACACACACACACACACACACATCATCCCCATCATTTAAACACATAGGCACTCTTTTACACATACTGGGACATAATTATGTCACTTTCTAAAAGAAAAACTGGCTTTGTTGCCCATAGCAACCAATAACAGCTCAGCTTTCATTTTACCAAGGCATAATATGAATGGAAAACTGTGCTTTGATTCGTTGCTATGGGCGTTGCTATGGGCGTGATTAGCGAGCATGCTCCGCCGAACTCGCTGTTTGGCCGAGCATGCCTGCGCATGCCTCTGGGTCTGCTGAACAAAGAGTGTACTCGAACGCAAAGCTCGAGTCCCCTCCCCGCACCAAGACGGTTCCATCATGACACCAATGCAAGTCCCGCACACTGACGATCCGTTTGGTGTGACACAATAGTAAACGGAGTTCATGACGGATCCGTCCTTACTAGAGATGAGCGAGCACTAAAATGCTCGGGTGCTCGTTATTCGAGTCGAACTTTTCCCGATGCTCGGGTGCTCGTTTCGAATAACGAACCCCATTGAAATCAATGGGAGACTCGAGCATTTTTGCGGGGGACCAAGGCTCTGCCTAGGGAAGGCTGGGTGAAAACCTGGAAACCTCAGAAAATGATGGAAACAACATGGAAATGGACAGGAAACAGCAGGGGCAGCATGCATGGATGCCTCTGAGGCTGCTTAATCCCACCATTACCCCAAATTCTCAGGCAACAGCCTGGTGGTTATCCTCATGGCAATTGTGCTCACCCAGACCAAGAAAGGCGATGCAAATACCCATCACATGTTAGGGAAGCACCCAACTAGGTGCAACGAAGGTCCATCACCGCCTGCAGGTGACACCACTGCTCATGCTGGCACTGCAGCAGTTGCTGTGGCTGCTGGTGGTATAGTGGTGAGCATAGCTACTTCCCAAGCAGTTGATCCGGGTTCGATTCCTGTCTTTTGCAGGAGGTAATTAAAAGAAGATCTAAAAAAAATCAGTACAATATCTAATACGTCCCCCTACCCGGGTAAATTGTTTGGAGAGAGGGCCTGTAGGTGGGGGGGAAGGAGGTTTCGCTGGAAGAGCCAGAGGAGTGCCCCCTGGGCTAGCGTGTGTGGTGGTGACAACAGCCGGAATGGATTTTGAAAAACTGTTGCATCAACAGGTGCGGTATCGATTCTTCTCAGTTTAATACCGTATACGTCCCCTATCTTGGGACCTTATATTTTATGGATTTTTCAACCACAGAAACGGAAAAGAGCTTGCTCTGGCCAGGGGAGTGTCTTTCCCACTGCAGCTAAGGGGACGTGTCCATGCTCTGCCTATCA